>VDFB02246777.1:493845-540406 GCA_007258455.2 Sequoia sempervirens
CATAAACCCTAAGTACTTTACTCCCTATACCCTGTTTTACCATACTGTTACACAGTTTACAAACCAAAACTTCAATCTTTCACATATTGACTTTACACTTTTGGTCTAAAACCTTTATAACATGAAATTATAATAAAAAAGGAGTAACTTCACCAAAAATTAGGGATTTTCAATGGCTAGAATGAAAATAACATAAATATTCTTGTCACTGTTTACCCTAAATTAGGGTTATAACTGTTTACAAAAAAATTGCAAGATCTTTCTCAAAACCCCACCAAATTGCATGGAACAAACTTTGTAAGGAAGGTGATTGAAAGAACCATTACTTACAACCTTTTAAACATGAATTCATGCCCGTCCAGGGCCATACAACACCAAAGAACAAAGAATTTTTGTGTAAACATGCAAGAAATAGTGTCTTTCATTGATCAAAACCAAAAACTCAATCACCCACACCTTTTCCAATGTTTACAAGGCCTTTTAAAGGCATTACAAACTTTTCCAATTAACTTCCAACTGCTTTCTAATGACCTAGAGCAAAGTGACCTTTCACCTTCCCTTAATTTGCACTTTTTTGCAATTTTACATTTTTGCATTATGACAACTTTTTGAATTCATTGACATCTTTCCAAAATTGACACAAAACTTAAACCTTGACCCCCTAATGACCTTAACACATGAAAATGACCTTATTACAAGGTAAATACATCACAATTGAATCATTCTTCAAGAGTTGCATTATGGAGATATGTAAGTGTCATGGTGCTCCTACACCACCTAAAAAATATGGGGTGGAACCCTACTCCCCAAAGACTACCTCAGCTCCCGTTGTGTTGCAGGAATGGCATGCTCTATGATGCTCTGGGTCAAGGAACTAATGGGATGTAGTGTCTCAACCTCAATACTCTCCCTCATAATGGAAGGGATCTATCCATGTGCTCAGAGGCTGGGCTAGCGAGTGCTCATCTCGCTGGTCACTGTGGGTCAAGACGTGCCCCTGGTCTATCCTATACAGAGCCCCCACCTCTACCTTGGAAGTCCTGCATATCAAAATAGTTTAGGACTTTATTGAGGACAAACTCTCAATAGAGTTTCCTAAAAAAAAATTATGGGACCTCATTATTGTTGCATGGAGGATGGTAAAAAACCATCCACCAACAAAATATGGAAAAAAGAATGAGGAATTGTTGCTTTTTTTGTTATAATGAGCTATAATGCGCTAACATTATGATTTTAAAAAAAAATTAAGATGGTTGGACACTTTTTGGCCCCCAATATTTTTGCACCCACCCAAGTAGCTTATTCTCAAATCAATATTTGAGAAATAATGAGTGATAATGTCTTGCTTAAAATCAATTTCCAACTCTTTGACATGTTGGAATCCTCTATCTAAAAATAATCTGGATAATGCATGACATAATAATCACCTTGTGTTCTAATGGATCTTACCATGATACCACCAACTGTACTTTTTAGAAAATTGCATGGATCAAATTGAATGTGAGTTGTAAAGTGGCTACACTAGTCATATGTGACTTGAAATTTATACCAAAATAACACTACATAGGCTAGAATGATGGTACTACGTAACCCCAATATCTAAAACCTCCTATACATCACATTAATCAAGAAGGTGTGTGCAATGAAATGTGGTGTTCAAATAGAATGAAAATAACAATAAAATCATTTAAAATACTAAAAAACAAAGCAATAATCAAATTAGGTGAGGAGGACTCAAACCTTGGTGAATTTCAATGAAATTCACACATATTGAAGCCCTCAATGAGTAGATTCACCCAAGTTCTATGTAGTCACCCCGATTCAAAAGGTTCGCTAATTTATAGATCAGATCTGCCCAAGTACTTGTGAGCCACTGGTTAATGAAAGGTTGAAGTAGAGCCACCTTTGTAAGATTGAATTTGCACATTCACATAATGTATCCACCCATACAACAATGTATTCACCTCTGCATAAACTTTTAGATACAAAAAAATTGAAACAAATGAATTTTGATTAGTTGACCTGTGACATAGGTCCCACTAGGTGTGCCAAAATGTGTGCAAGAAATGTGGTGTCCAAACATAATAAAAATAGCAATAAAATCACTCAAAAACAAAGCAACTATCATATTAGGCTAGGAGGACTCAAATCTTGATGAATTTCAACAAAATTTTCATATATTGAAGCCCTCAATGAGTAAATTTTCCCGATATGACTGTTTTGCATGTGTACTCACTTGATTTTGACAACATAACAACACTAAATTTCTCAAAGTTGCATGATAATGTGAAAATGGCTAAGTGTTTAGTATATGAGGAGAGGAGGAATTAGATGGATGTTTAGGATGAGATCTTAGGGAATCAAGGGTGAAGGATGGAGATGTTATCTCAAGGCATAAGATGATGCCACTTGGCAAGAGGAGAGTGAATGAGAGGGAGATGGTCTCTCAAGCCTCAAGATTTTGATAAGTGTCACAATGAGAGGGCTTGAGAGGGAGATTGGTACTATGAAAGTACCTTGGGGGATGGGAAAGGTCTTTTTCATAAAGGTCTTTCTTGTCCCACATTCCCAAAGCATGGGATGAAAAGGAGTAAAGAAATTAAAAATTCCTTTTGGGTACTTTTGGAAGAAAGACCCATGTGCCAAAAGGACATGGGGTCTTTTCCAAAAGGGGAACTATTAATGAGATGGGGGGCTAGGTGAATGTACAATAAATGAAAATCCACTAATCCATTTCCATTAATATTAAGGGTAGGTTGGGCAGAGATTAGGATTAGGATTTGAAGGAAAGTGGAAAAATATGGAGGATGTGACACCTCTTAATCAATGAGTAAGAGTGTGCACATTATTAGGGAATGTATTAAGTGAGAGATTTAGAGGCTAATATAAAAGATTAGATGATGGGACATATGAGGGAGTTTAAATAAATAAGAAATTATTTATTTAACTTTTTAGAAGAAATAAAATAAGGTTTTTGGGTAAATAATTAGGAATAATTATTTACCTAAGGTTGGACCTTAGGGGGAAATAGACATAATGATTTTATGTGAATATTAGGATGGGGAATATTAATTAAATAATATAAAATTATTTAATCAATCACGAAGGATTGAAAGATATGAATAAAATAAAATAAATAAGACTATTCATTTAATTTAATAGATGAAATGGACATACATGAAAAACTAAGATAAAATTGTTCAAATCATTGTGGTCAATTTTAGGTGTCTACAAGAAATTTGTTTCTTTTACTCACCTACATGTTGAAGTTAATATGAATAACTCTCTTCTTGAATCCTTGGAGTTCAAAATGGGTAGCATGAATTAGATTTAGCATATTGAATATGAAGTTCTTCCATTTTACTATCATACATGTCATGAATATGGTCACCTTTAGAGGAATTATGCAAAAATGAACCCTCATTCTCTTCTCACTATTGCTAAGTTGCAAACATCCAAAATAAAATCAAAAGTAA
Source organism: Sequoia sempervirens (assembly GCA_007258455.2). Classification (NCBI taxonomy): domain Eukaryota; kingdom Viridiplantae; phylum Streptophyta; class Pinopsida; order Cupressales; family Cupressaceae; genus Sequoia; species Sequoia sempervirens. Next base: position 497,322 of record VDFB02246777.1, read on the forward strand.
AGGCCTTGATTCTTTCTGAGGTGAAAGATACAAATGGATTCATTCCTATGAAACCTCATTCAAATTTAAAGTCTATTAATCACAAAAAAAATGGTCTCTAAAGGAATCTTGGGTAATAGATTTGAGGCTATGAAAACCTTTGAGTTGGATGTAGGGGAGTAGGATTGCACCAAGGCTATTCAAGACATGCAAATCCAAGACTCGGGTACGAATTTGTCCTTAGAAAAGAAAATTCATTTTGAATAAGAGGAATTCCCTATTTTTGGTCATCTAGAAATAAATAAAATGATTCAAGAAAATACAAGGATAAATACAAAAGTAGTTAATTATGTCCATGTGATGGAAAATCAAATAGAGTTAATTTATGTTGAGGTGTTTCTAGAACCTATGTATGATCAAGAGGTAAATAAATATGGTTAAAAGAAAGTTCCTCCTATGCTAGGACTTCAACAAAAAAATATTAAGAGGGCGAGTATTGATAATGTGCCAAAGGTAGGAAGGAAAAAGGATTAGGAAAATTAAAGTTGATAGGGTAATATCTAGTGGAATTTGGTATCATCAAGACATTAGATAACCATTTTTCTAAACCCCTAAAATGAAGTTGATTTTATTGGAATGCAAGGGGTTTGGGTAGCACCTCTTGACAAAAGGCTACTAGGGATACGATTTGGGAATACATACTAGATATTATTTTTATTTAGGAAACAAAGCTATCAATTGAAGATATGGTAAGTATCTCTTCAAATATTTAGAAAGGAGGACATTGTTGATGCATTAGAGCTCAAGGCACTTTTGAAGGTTTGGCTTATTTTTGGGACCCATACAAAATTACTCCATCTTGGTGGCTTAGGAATAGGAGTTTCATTTCTATGGTGGTATCTTATTTTTATTATGGGTATGACATCCTTCTCACCAATGCATATGCACCCATTGATTCTATTACACTCTATCTTCCTTAGATTTTAGCAGGTGAATTTAATGCTATTGCTAACTTAAATGAGAAAAGAGGGGTGTTGTACAACTTGGACATTCTTTTTCCTTATTGAGAGACAATGTATCTTCCATTAATTTGGTAGACTTTTATGCCAATAAATGGAATATTCACTTGGAACAATCAAAGTTGTGGCACATATTCTCTCATAAAGGCTAGATAGGTTCCTTGTCTCTAAATTTTGGGTTGGTAATATTTGAACTTCATTCTCTAAGATTTTGGGATGGAAAGGGTCTAACCATTGGCCCATAATTTTCTACTCCACTTTGATAAAAATAAAAAAAATTCAAATTCCAACTTATGTGGTTGCAAAAATTTGGCATATATTATCATGGTCAGTTGGCGGATTGACGAAAAACCTACCTTTGGTATTGTCATGTATTCCTTATTCTAGCATCTCCATTTTTGTTAAATATAAGCTCAAGAATTGGAACATATTCAATTTTGGAAATATTTTCAAATCAAATCATGACTTGAAGACAAACTAGAGAGAGTCACCTTTCAAATTAAGGTTGAAGGAATGATAGATGATCTTTTGCAGGAAGAAGGTAATCTTTCTAAGGGACTAGAAGAATGTGTGCTTCATGAGGATATTTTTTAGAAATAGAAATCTAAGTTAGAGTGGCTACAAGAAGGTGATGGAAATATTTCCTTCTTTTATTATTCAATAAAGGAGCTAAAAAATGGTAATATTATTGCCTCGGTCACCAATGCTTAAAGCCATCAAATCTACCTTTATTTAATCCACAAAATGAAGGAGCATATTCATTGGATTCATTTCACCCTATCATCCTTTACAATGTAACTTACAAGATAATTACAAAAACCATTACAAAACAGCAGAAGAAGTGTTTGATCACTCTAATCTCCCCTAAGCAATGAGGTTTTATGAAGCTCAACATCAAATTTTGGATGGAATTATTGTGGCAATAGAATCCATTCAATCTATGTCTATCTCAAATAAAAATCTATGTTCATTAAGCTAGACATTTTTAAGGCCTATGATAGGGCAAGTTGGTCTTTTCTTTGGCATATTTTGCAGGTCTTTAATTTTTCAGGTCGAATGGGTTAAGTGGGTTATGAGTTGTGTGACTTCGTCTGCCCTTGTTGTATTAATCAATTATATTGATTTGTCTCTCTTTTAGCATCTAGTGGTCTTGAAAAGATGATCCATAATATTTGTATTTTTTCTTTTAATGCAAAAGGGATTAGGCCACTTGATAAAGCAACATCAATTGAGGGGATTGGTTTTAGGTACAGGATGTTGTTTGTAAATCTCATATTTAGTTTTTGGATGACACTACCTTGATGGGGGTAGCTAAAATAGAGGAGGCTATTAATTTTAGAAAAAAAATTCATATTTACCTTTTTTCTTCTAGCCAACTAATCAATGAGGAAAAAACAATTATCTTCTTCTTCAACACGCCAAATTATATTCAACATAGAATTGTAGACATATTTCATTTCTAAATTAGATATTTTCCCATGAATTATTTGGGAATTCCTCTTTCTTCCGAAAGCCTTAGAAGAGAAGAGTAGTATAATATATTGGATAAATTTCAAGCAAAGCTTAGCCATTGGAATTTTTTATAGTATCCTTTGTTGTTTAGTTGAATTTATTAAAATATGTCCTACAATCCTTTCCTATAATTTATTTTAGCAACTCCCAAGATTTTTCTTAAGAATTTTGATGCTCTCTCCTAGAAATTCTTATGGGATAGAAAATTGGAGAGCCAAAAATGGATTCTATTGAATTGGGACCCAATTTTTAGACCTAAAGAGGTTGGTGGCCTTGATCTATAACAATGAAAATTGAACTTCCAAGCATTAGTTATCAAATTATATTGGAAATGGTGCAATAATATCAACCAACCTTGGGAAAATAAATTAATTTAAAATATCTCAGGGGGTAACTGAGGAGGATATCCCATGAATGGATATGTATAGGAAATGATCTATGGTTTGGGACACCATAAAAAGGGTGCATTTCTTATCAATAAGGGGCTTATTTGGATATTTAACAAGGGTAATAGTGCCTTGTTTTGGGATGAATCATGGGATGACCATCTTCCTATCCTCTCATCCTTTCCATTACTTCAACTTGTACGCAACATTTTTCTAGAAGCAAGGTGGTCCAAGGTTGTTGATTATGAAGATCTATAGTCTATTGGTGGAGAGAGCCTTGGAGCTGGCCAGGTGGGGGTCTTTGGAGGACCATGATACTTTGGCTTCAATTTTGGCAAGATAACTTATAGTTCCTTGGAGGACTCAAATGTCCTTGCTTGGGGTCATGACTCAAAATGAGTTTATTCAATTACTTTTGGCTATCAAACTTTGGATATGTAGAGTAGAGAGAATACAAAGTTTCCTTGGCCGAGGATGTTGAGATTATGGATGCACAAGGTCCTTGAAGTTGCAGTCTTCAATGGAGGACCTTTTCCAGGAAAGATGATCAACCACACAGAAAGTGTTGCAACTAGGCATGCACAATAGAGATTCTATTGATATGATATGATATTGGATATTGATATATTACAAATGAACAAGTTTCATGATTATATAGGCAAGAAAGAAAACCTAAGATGCATGAGATGTTTCCATGTGTCATGATATAATCCATTGAACCTTAATGCTCAACCCTTGGTAAAATCCTCTAAATTTTCTATAGCCCCTAGAATCCAAAGTAATTACAATAGAGAGCTACTAAAATACAAACACTCATAAAGAAAATGCATTTGCAACAATGGCATGAAAATAATAACCATACAAAATGATAATAAATCTTGTGAAGCCCCAAACTTGTGTATTTGGAAATGTATTTTTTTTTCTCTTTGTTCTTATGCATAAGATACATGGCTACAAACATTAGGAGATAATTATATAAACTCATTTTAAAATAAACACACAACCACACCAAACTATTTTGACCACACTATTGCTTAGTACACATTGAACCCTAATGGTCAAACCCCCCAAAACCCTCTATTTCTCATATAGTTCTTAGCACCAAGACTAAACATATTAGAGAGTAATTTAAAAAACACAAACATATTAAAAATTATTTCTAGCAATCTCAAGAAAATAACAACTATACAAAATGACACTAAACCTTAAAACTCTCACCTTGTGAAGCCCAAAGTTACATTCCCACCAATCACATACCTTGTGTGAAAGAAACTACTCAAGCCAAATCAAAACCCTCTAGTTTTGATGCAATCCTTAACACCAAGAGAAAAAGGAATGCAAATATAAATAAATGCTCACACAAAGTTGAATAATTTATATGAGAATAAAAACTAAACACAAACACCTATTAGTATATTCTCAAAGCTTGAATAAAATCCATCAATTGCTCGCAAATCCAATATCTAACGTGTCATATTAGTCCCCTATGTGTCTGCACATTTTGCATTCATGGCTACCACTGTAGTACAAACTACAATGCATATGATATGGGAAAAATTAAGCATAAACATTAATTTCATCCCTTGTCATATAGCATTAATTAGTTGAGCTAACTACCACACTATGCCACATCTACATATAAAAATACTTTTTCCTATTCACAATACCATGAAGCACCAAATATTTAACAAATAAAATAATAAATATTTAACAAATAAAATAATAATATTACTATTGTTTAATAATATTTTATAATTTAATATTTTATTTTATTTCACAATAAATAATTACAACATTTAAAAAATAATAATAACAAACAAACAATAAATTATATATATATATATATATATATATATATATATATAAATCAAATGCTATGTATATATATATATCAATTTGAAAATTAATTTTTTTATACATAGCATTTGATTAATATAATATATATACATACATACATATACATACATATGTATATATATTATTATATATATATATACATACATATATATATAATATATATATATATATATACATATATATATATATATATATATACATGTATATACATGTATATACATATATATATATATATATATATATACATATGTATATATGTATATATATATATATATGTATATATGTATGTATATATATGTATATACATGTATATGTATATACATATATATACATACATATATATACATATATAGGTATATATATGTATGTATACATATATATACATATATATACCTATATATGTATATATACATATATATACATATACATATGTATACATATGTATATACACATGTATATATATATATATTTGATTTACTATCAATATGCATAGATACAAATATTTGAAAACAAATTAATTTTTTTATACATAGCATTTGATTAATTGTATTATGTTTCTTTTTTAATCAAACAAATTCTAAGTTATTAACTTAATTAAAATAGATCAAATGAAGGTGTTTAGGCATGTGTTGTTCCAATCCCTCACTGGATTGGTGTGCCCCTATTAGACTATTGTGTTTGTGAGCTTAGACTGTTTAATTGTGTCCCTCCCGGGATGAGGTCCCATTTGTAACCTCTATACTGACTCAAACCATACTACAAATTCCCAAAATACCGATAAAAAAAATAGACCAAATAAAAATATCAATAATCAATAATCTTTAAAAACATTTAAAAAATAAATAATTATTAATTTTAGACTAACTTTATAAAAAAATATTTTAATGCAAAAGAATAGATCCAAAAGTCCCTACTAAAGACTAATATACTATGCCATAAATTAACATAAATAAACAAATTTCACCTTTCAATTATATAATCATTGTTACAAGTTGTCTTACCAACATCATCATCAATGCTCCACATAGGTTGGTAGTGTTGTCCTTAAAAGTGAAAGACAAAAGAAATTGTGTATAAACTTGGTAATTATGATTTTTTAAAGCCTTAAGAATATGGTGGACATGATTATCTTAAACCCTAAACAAGTACGTTTGCCATGATGGAACTCAACATTGTCTCTTCCAAGGCGACCCTCCCTCCATCTTTCTATTTCCATTTATTTTGAGAACGATGATTTGATTTCCTCCATTAATTAAAATATAATATGTTAGCATGGGTGGAAATGGCTTTTGATTACATGTATTCATTACACCATTTTTATAACTAGTATGGATGGCCGTGCATTTTCTTAGTTTAGATGGTTTTTCATCATTTCACATAGTTTCAAATGCTTTCCAACTATTAAATATTAATCAAAGTTAAAAAAGCAAATTATGTTGATTCATAATGATGAATCCCACAAAATTAGTTTACATTTAAAAAATAGAACATTGATCATCGATGTTGGAGAAATGATTTTTTATTAAATTAAGTTTTTATTTTGATTATTTATGCAATATGGTATAGTGATATGTTTCATTTGTCGCGACAAGTTTGATGTTGGAGAGAGGAATCCTAGTATAGATGACCATGCATATTCTTAGTTTAGATGGTTTTTCATCATTTCACATAGTTTCAAATGCTTTCCAATATAATATGTTAGCATGGGTGGAAATGGCTTTTGATTACATGTATTCATTACACCATTTTTATAACTAGTATGGATGGCCGTGCATTTTCTTAGTTTAGATGGTTTTTCATCATTTCACATAGTTTCAAATGCTTTCCAACTATTAAATATTAATCAAAGTTAAAAAAGCAAATTATGTTGATTCATAATGATGAATCCCACAAAATTAGTTTACATTTAAAAAATAGAACATTGATCATCGATGTTGGAGAAATGATTTTTTATTAAATTAAGTTTTTATTTTAATTATTTATGCAATATGGTATAGTGATATGTTTCATTTGTCGCGACAAGTTTGATGTTGGAGAGAGGAATCCTAGTATAGATGACCGTGCATATTCTTAGTTTAGATGGTTTTTCATCATTTCACATAGTTTCAAATGCTTTCCAACTATTAAATATTAGTCAAAGTTAAAAAGCAAATTATGTTGAGTCATAATGATGAATCCCACAAAATTAGTTCAAATGTAAAAAAAAAAAGCATTGGCCATAGATGTTGGAGAAAGAATTTTTTATTAAATAAATTTTTTATTTTAATTATTTATGGAGTATGGTATAGTGATATGTTTAATTTGTCGCACCAAGTTTGATGTTGGAGAGAGGACTCCTATCAAATTTGGATTAAACTATTTTTATTAAATAAAGTTTTAATTTTAATTATTTATGCAATATAGTGTAGTGGCACATTGTCTAATTTGTCTCAATGACAAGTTTGATGTTGGAGAGAAGACCCTTTTCAAATTTGGATTGAATTCTTTTCACTAAATAATTATTTCATTTAATTATTTATGTAGTGTGGTGTATTGACAAGTTGTCTAATTTGTGTCTTTGTTGATTGAAGTTCATCACAAACTATGCTAAATAAAAAAAAAAAAATTAATTTAATTTTGTTTAAAATAAAAAATTTACTTATAGTGGAAAACTATAACAAAGATAAGACAAAATAATCACTTCTAAGAAGAAGTTGTAGTGCCTTGTCTTAGTAAAATTTGCATACCCATGCCAATTCCCATTTAGTTTTGGGCTCATTTTAAGAGGATTTTATAATAAAATTGCATAGTGAAAGGTGTCACACTCTTGCGACAAGTTTGTCTCCTTTCTCAATCCTTGTTCATCCCATTGATTCCCGCTTTCACACTTTCTCACATGTGTGACCTTATCTTTATCTTATCTACACTAATTCCCACAAATTTGCATCATTATCAAACATAATCCACATACACCTAATCCTTGCCTCAAAATCCACATTCCCCCATCTTGTTCATTGCTACAATGTGCAAAAGAGATCTCACATGGTTTTATTCGGACCTAAAATTTATCTATTTTAAATTTAAAAGATTGACTCTAGCCCTTTACTCATAACCATTGGCAACTTATTTGGTTTTAGGCCATATTATTAGAAATGCCAAGGGAGCGGCGATGCAAGGAGCGGCGAGCGAGAAAGGACGAGGGGGCATTTTCAAATCCGAGGTTGCAAAGGAGGGTGAGGACAATGGAGATCCTGATGGCTTGGGTGTTTTTCTTCCTTCTTTTGTTTTCCTTCAAGCATTGGTGCTATGTTGGAGTCGGTTTTGGGGTGTCTCTACCCCTATGATGTTTTGGTTAGCCTCTGCCTCTCAAAGGTTGGCTTTTAAGGGTGTCATTTGCCCTTGTGTTGTTCAACTCAACTTGTGGTTGGGTGCGTGGTGGTTGGAAGCCTTATTTTTATCCTCCACCTTCTTCCTTGTGGCCAGTGCGTGAGCTCGTTTGTGGTATGGTGTTGTTGTGGCTTTCTTAGCTTGGTTTTCAATTGGTTGTTTGTTGGTCTTAGGGTCGGCGAAGGGTGTGGGGGTTGTTTATGCTCTTTTCTCGTTGTGTATTGGCTCTCTTGTTGTGGGAGTTTGGTGGTGGCAGCCTCTGTTTGGTGTCTTGTTTTTGTTGTAGGTTGTTGGGGCTTCAGAATATATTGATGTTGAAGCTTGGTTCATTGTGGTTGCATCAGTGGGGGTCGAAAGGATTGGCCTAGGGTTCCCTTCCAGCTGTAGTGGCTCTTGGTGGTTGTTTTCATCTGCTTTGTGGTTGGAGTTGTGTCTAGTGGGAGAGGTTACTTCTTGACCCTAGTTTTCATGGTTTTGAAGGATGTCTTTGCTTCCTTTCTTGAAGTGGAGATCCTTGTTTTTTTGGTGGTGCTGGTGCAGTTTTGTTTAGTTGTGTTCTTGTTGTTGAAGCATGTTAGCCTGTGGGTGAGGCTTGGTCTTTTCTGGTTTTTCTGGGTTGAGTCCCAAGAGGTTTTGGCGGTTATTTCTATTGGTTGGTCACCCTTTCGTGCTTTCAAGCTTTTGTTCTTCAAAGGGGGTTTTGTTTGGCTTTGTTCATGGTTTGAGCTAGTTATCTTGACTCTCTAGTATGCTCAGTGATGTTGGCTTGTGGTTGAGGTTTGTAGGATGTACTTTTTCTAGTCTCTCTTGCATTCGAAGGATGAAGTGTTTTCCTGTGCTATTAGAGTGGTGGCTCTCTATTGGTTTCTATAGGTGTTGTCTTCTATAGAGGTGAAGATTGCTCCCATTGAGGTGGAGCTGGTTGGTATAGTGGTGGTGGAATGTGCTCTACTCTAATGTTGTCTCCTGTTGAGGTAGAGTTGGTGTGTGCAGAAGAGTGGTGTCTCTAGTAGTGTTGGTTCTTGCTTTGTCCTCTCCTATAGAGGGGAGCTCTCTCCTATTGAGGTGCAGTATGAGTTGGTGTTGCAAGGTGTTTGGTACTGGTTAAAGGTTGGGGCTCTTCTTTGCTTCCTCTTTTATTTGGGTTTGAGGTCCCTGCCAAAACCTAATTGTAAAGGGTTTATGGTCCCTTCGAAACTTGTTATAGGGTCAAGGTCCCTGAAAAACTTGGTTAAGGGTTTAAGGTCCCTTCAAAAACCTTTGGGTTTAAGGTCTTAGTTTTAGCTGTTTTGTGGGTTCAAGGTCCCTGTAAAACCTGTGTAGCATGTGCTTTCATGTTTTATTCGTATTGTTACTGTTGATGGGATGTTGATGGTATTTGGATTATCTTTGTTGCAACATTTTTCACTTGGATAGGGTTTCTAGTCCCTTCAAAACTGGTCTATAATGGGTTTCGAGTCCCATCAAAACTTGCTTTTCCTAATAAAAAACTTAAGGATTTAAACACATAAAGAGACATCGAGGAATCATTTGGATATCATTTGTAATCCTAGAGCATTAAAGGGTCATTCAATAAGAACATTTTGATTTGGTGCACTAAAAAGAATAATACTTGAGTAGTGTCATAAATTGCATACCCTTGCAATTTCACATTGCATGATGTCCTCTCTTTAGCCTTTCAACATAAATCAATTAATTTCAAAATGTTCACCTGAATTCCACACGTTTGTTAATTTCATATTGTTACCAGTCTTCTGTGTCTAAATTATTCCCAATGGGAGTGTTTTGCGTAGACTTCTACACACTGTGCTACCATCCTATGAAAATTATGATTCTAGTGGTCGTTGGATTGTTACCTTCTCATGGATTTGTCGCATATAATGCCCCTACATGCAATCACATTGAACAAAAAATCAATTCGATTTGTTTTGGAAAACAAGAAGCTTGATTTTTCACACAATCTCTCACTCTCTTACAAATATTCTTGTTGAAGCAACATTGTTCACCATTGAAGACACACCAAGCTACTATCTATGATGCATGTCACTTAAAACTATTGCATGCCACTTAGAACTCTTTCTCTCAATAACAATCTTGAAGCAACAAATTTCCTTTGAGGATTCATTGAAGCTTCAAGGTGATATCATTCTATATTGTCGCTCTATTTTGTTCAATATTAATACTTGAAGGCTTTAGGTGTTAATTTTTACGTCATTAAACTATTTACATATTTATTTACAACATTTTCATGTTTGAAAATCTATTGCTTTTTGTATTTTTTTCAATTTCTATCAAAATCTTGGTTGTCGTGGCAGTAGGAATACCAAAATTGGGGTTTGACTAAGGAAAACCCCTAAACAACCAAACAAAAAACATTTTTCCTTTCTTTTATTATGTATAGATTCTTCATTAAGGAAGGACAATAATAATTTGGTTTTAATTTTCATACACATATTTTTATTTGTTTTCCCATTTTGATAGTTAGAATGTGTTATCATTTTCAATTTATAAATATTTATCATACCATTTAAGCTTTTATTTTTTATTGTTGTGTGTGTAGAACCATATTCCATATGTTTAGTGGAACTTTCATATTGCTTCTATCCTAGACAATAACTTGTCGCAAGGATGTTCGTGTTAAGTGCTAGTGTCTGAGGCCAAGACCTTCTACAAGTCATATGATCATCTTCATAATCTATACTTTTTATTCTTGCTCGATTTAAGTTGTAATTTTTAGTGTACAGACATATGTTTTCACCAATTTATTATAGCTAGATGCATGGCTTTGTAATAAAATAGTTTACACTTCTATTTCCATTTATAAATATTGTAAAAAAGGAAATAAAAAATTTTTAGGAACTGTTGGTTCATCCTAATGTACTATGTCAAGAATTAACTTTGAAGGTCTTTGTGTAATTTATGTAGCTTACATTTTCATATAATATATTTTGGTAAACTCAACATTCTAACACTAATTTTTTTTATATTTTCAAAATAAGCACATAAAACATTTAAACTTTACACAAGACTTTCACTCTTGTAATCTAAAGAATAGTAAGATTGCATGTTGTAGATTCTCTTATGAGTTTTAGGACCCAACCTCTTTCTTCAAGAGGCATGATAAGAAGAATCTTTTGTAACTTAAACATGTGCAACAATCAAAATCTTTTTCAACACCTATTCGCACAACTCTTGACTTTTCAAAAGAACAATACACCCTTGGGATGTTGCAATCAATACCCACAATCACTATGTATCTCAACACCACATCTTACACCTATCCTCTCATGGATGAGGGATTTGATCATGAAGCTTCATTAAGGGTACCTTTGACACAAACACAATCTCTTGATCATAACTTGCATAATTACCAAACATTTCTAGCCGATGATACCCTCGCTGAAGTAGTGCTCGTTGTCGATGCTATTAGACAAATGCTTATATAAAACCATCAATCAATAGAATTTCTAAGAGGATCAGAACACATTTTTCATAATAATATCCCATCCTACACTTTTGTAATTTTAGACACTACAGATTCACACTCTAATGTGGTTGGCACAAAGATTTTTGTGTTGATGCCAATGCCTACCATGAACATGGTGACCACTACACCCACAGCCACAATGGCTGCTCCTATTGTTGATTTTTATTTTTATTTATTTGGTATATCCTTTGGAACCTCCTAGACATTAGGCACCACTATATTTACATCTAGTGTCCCACAAACATCTACCATTCATACGCATATTATTGATCCAATTCTTAACCAATTAATATAGAACATTGGCCAGATTCAAAGCCAACTTGCTTCTCTAACCAATGCTTCATCTCAACCATTGATTGCTTCATTTTATAGACGTAGCTTGTTTTCACTGCATATATTCTTTCCACCCCGTTATCTATAGGCTTTGAGATTTCTAGGTTCAAAAAATGTAATGCGAAAGGAGACCCTCAACACATGTTTCATCCTTCATAGTTCTCTCTAAAAACTTATTATTTCAAAGCTATTCCTCTAGTCATTGGAAGACACCACTTTGGATTGGTTTTTCTCACTTCTTGATAATTTCTTCCTCCATTTATCCCTCCTACTCTCTCTCTCTCTCAGGTATCTTGTTCCCTTTATCCCTCCCACTATCTCTCTCTCTTTAGTTTCTCCCTCCCTCCCTACCTAGATAACTCTCTCTATCTCTCTCCTTCTCTCCTCTCTCTCTCTCTCTCTCTCTCTCTCTCTCTCTCTCTCTCTCTCTCTCTCTCTCTCTCTCTCTCCTCTCTCTCTCTCTCTCTCTCTCTCTCTCTCTCTCTCTCTCTCTCTCTCTCTCCTTCCCTCTATCCCTCCCACCCTACCTAAACAATTCTCTCTCTCACTCCAACCCCCTCTCAAGTCTCTCTTAGGTCTCCCTCCATTTATCGCTCTATCCCTCCCATCCCCTCTCATGTCTCTCCCTCCATTTATCCCTCCTACCCTCTCTCTCTTAGGTATCTCACTCCCTCTGTCCCTCCCACCCTCTCTCTCTTTGGTTTCTCCCTCCCTCCCTACCTAGATAACTATCTCTATCTCTCTCCTTCCCTCTCTCTCAGGTCTATCCCTCTCAAATCTCTCTCTCTCTCTCTCTCAAGTCTCTCCTTCCCTCTATCCCTCCCACCCTACCTAGAAAACTCTCTCTTGCTCCAACCCCCTCTCAAGTCTCTCTTGGGTCTCTCTCTCAGGTCTCTCCCTCTCCCTCTCTCTCAAGTCTCTCTCTCACTCCAACCCCCTATCAGGTCTCTCTTGGGTCTCTCTCTGGTCTCCCTCCCTCTATCCCTCCCACCCCCTCTCTCTAATGTCTCTCCCTCCATCTATCCCTCCCACCCCCTCTCTATTAGGTATCTCGCTCCCTCTATCCCTCCCACCCTCTCCCTCTCTCATTTATTTGTCCCTCCCTACCTAAATAACCCTCTCTATCTCTCTCTCCCTCTCTCTCTCATGTCTCTCCCTCTCAAGTCCTTCTCTTTGGTTTCTCCCTCCCTCCCTCCCTACCTAGATAAATCTCTCTATCTCTCTCCCACTCCCTCTCTCTCCCTCCATCTCTCTCAAGTCTCTCTCTCCCTCACATCTTTCTCTCTCCATCTCATCTTGCTCTTTATCTCTCCCTCTCAGGCCTCTCTCTCTATCTCTCTCTCATGTCTCTCCCTCCCTCTATCCCTCCCACCCTACCTTGACAACTCTCTCTTTTAGCATTCTCTCTCCCCTTCACACACCCCCTCTCTCTCAAATTCATATAATTATGTATTATTAATATATAATCAGTGTATTATATACTATATGTTGGCCTTGTCATTGCACCAAAAGGTCAACCTGTTCATGCTCGATACAACTGTTAGAGTTAATGAATCCATGGGAGGTGATTAAGCCATGTCACAAACCTGAGCATTGCACTACATGACACAAGAAGACCAAAGGAACACACCTTGCAACAATCCCCTCCCTCCACACACAAGTGAGGGTTTCGAACCTGTAACCTGGCTCTAATACCAATTGTTGGCCTTGTCATTACACCAAAAGGTTGACTTGTTAATGCCCAATACAACCGCCAGAGTTACTGAATCCACGGGAAGTGGTTAAGCCATGTCACAAACTCGAGCATTGCACTACACAACATAAGGAGACCAAGGGAACACACCTTGAAACACTATATGTTATACATACTATATATTTTATATAATATATATATTATATGTTATATAATATATACTATATTATATAGTATATAAATTATATTATATATTATATTGTATGCATAGGGCAAAGCTTCAACACATTTGAATTTCTTAAAAATGGACATCCATTTTCTAAAAGTGAATATCTATTTTTAAAAAGCGGATATCCATTGCTTAGACCACAAACACCTTGTGTTTGAAGACATCAAGGGGGTTTTTTCGAGCTACAAATAACGGATATCCATTACTTAAGTATACCAGATATCTGTTTTGTTCATAATGGATATCCGTTATGGACATAATGGGTACCCATTTTGTTCTGTGTAAATTATAAATATGTACACATTATACATATTATATTATATATTATATAATATAAATAATTTAGTATTGTAATATTATACAAAATATTATAGATGATATTATTAGATATAATATATTAATATTTTATATTATATTATATAAATATTATATATTATATCTTATATATTATATAGCCTTATATATATCTATATAAATAATATATTATATTATTAATATATAAATATTAATATATTATATAACTTAGGGGTTGACCCTGCAGTGCAACGGTTAAGTTGCAAGGGCAATAGTTGGGCTATCTAAGGTTTGAATCTCACACCTCGATGGATGGTGGGAATGCTTGCTGGTGTAGGGAGTAAGTGACATCTTTCAGTGCAAGAAGAGGTTGACGAACGTTGTCACTGGCCAAAGGACGAAGGTGGCGAAGTCGATGCATAGTAGACGAAGGAAGATTTGTGTAGGGGTGGCAGCGATCAACACACATGGACAGGTAGATGAATGATGGATATGGCATGCGCTACTGTAGGGTCAAGTAACAGAGGAAGTGGTGATGAAGGAGCTAGATGAGAGGAGGAAGATGAGAGGAGAGATGGAGGAGAGGAAGGGTGGAGGAATAAGGAGAGGAGGAGGAAAATTGGAGGAGTTGAAGGAGAGGAGGAGGATTTAAGGAGTTGGAGGAGAGAAGGAGAGGAGAGCTAGGATGAGGTACCCATTTGTGGCTTCACTGGTTCATAGATCTAGTCAAAAAGACTGGTTCAAAGCTCTAGTCAAAAGCGCTCAGCTCTGGCTGAGAATTACCAATAAATATATATATATATATATATATTATATAACCTAATATAAATATATATAAATATTATATAGCATTATATATATAAATAATATATTATATTATTAATATATTATATAACCTAATATAAAATATACATAAATATTAATAAACAGATATTGGTTACAAAATAATGGATATCTGTTATTTTGTTGGCATTAATGGATATCTGATTTGGTCAAAACGGATTTTCATTTATATTGGATATCTATTTTGCTTTGGTATTGCTTTAGTACTTGGCTTGGGACTACCAAGCCTAAAAGTCAACAACCCCAACGTGTTTACAGGGGTTCTAAGAGTTTTTCAGACTTCACCCTTCATGCTGACAACTTTTTTTCATCCGATTTTGATGAAATGAAAAGGGTGTGTTCAACAAGTTGTCAACATTCTACTGATATAAGATATGATTTATTGTGAATTTAATAGATAATTATTATTAATTTTCTACATGCACTATGTGTAAAGTCCTAATTGATAGGTTGATTGAAAAACATCTATAAATTTTAAAGGGTTATATATTTTTTGAATTTGAAAGATGCACCACACACTATGCTTCACAAACTATTGTTTAATAAATAAATTGAATTTCATATTTTTTTTACCAAGTTAGGGTGGCCGGACAAATGGTCTTTAATATTTTAAAAAATTCCTACTAGAAAATTCATAACTAATTATTTACTTGCAAAAAAATTACAAAAAAGTATGTGTCACATCCGGGCATGTGTCCTCTACTTTATTGAAAGATTAAAATATATATATATATTTTTCTCATCATTAGGGTGGTCGACAAACACCTGTTTTTTATTTTTTCCTAAAAATTTAGTACTACAATATTGAAATTACAAATTTTAACCAAATAGATTTAATTTTTTTCCAAAAAAGGACTAGTAGCTTAGAAACTACATTCAATTTGCTACAAATTCTGTTCTTACATATTTTTCAAATTATGTTAATAACCTATTCAAAAATTTATGTCAAGTTGTGTAACTTTGTTTTTTCTAAATTTTCATTGCCACTTAGAGGCCTAGTTTCGCCCCTCATGATCCTGTACTGACCCATATTGAACATCAACATGCTTAGTATGAGCATGATACATATGATTTTTGTCCAAACAAATAGCACTCTAACAGTCACATCCAATCCTCATTATCTTGCAATCAAAACCAATGCCATTACCAAGCCTCTATAACCATACCACCTCCTTAGAGGCATGTGTAGCTCAACCATATGCTCTACTCTAGTGGTGGAAAATATAGCTATATGCTTCCTATTACTCATCCAACTCACTACAACTCCAAAAAAAGTAAATACATAGTAACTAGTGGACCTTCAACTATCCAAGTCACCTGTCCAATTTGCATCAACAAACCCCTGTATGTCCAAAAAATTAACCACATCATCAGTACCATAATAAACCAAATAGTAATTACAAGTACACACAAATATCTAAACACCCTCTTAACAAAATTCTAATGGTCTTTACCTTGGGGTTACACATAAACCTGCTTAGAACTCTCACTGCTTGAGCTATATTTGGTCTAGTGCAAAGCATTGCATACATTAAACTACCAATGACACTAGCATAAGTAACCTTAGACATATCCTCAAAATCATCATCATAATTAGGACACATATCTAAGATAAAATTAGTACAACCAAAAATGGAATACTAATTGGCTTACAGTAAAGCATATTAAACCTTCACAAAACGGTATCAACATACTTAATCTAAATTAACAAAAGCTTTCTATGAACCCAATCTCTATTGATTTTCATCCCAATAATATATTTTTTAGCCCCCATTTCCTTCATTTCAAATGTGCTAGAAATTTGTGTCTTGATTTCCCTAATCATTACCTTGATATTACCCATTGTTAGGGAAATTTAGGGCATCTCAGAGAAATCTCCAAGAACAGTGGTGCCTTTTGTAACTTCAATTTCGATTAGATTGCCTCAAAGACACGTACAACTATGTCCTAAAGCGGAAAAAGACACAGTTCATTTCCCACATTAATCCTTCTGAGAGAAGCACATGTAAATTCAACATCATGCAATAACAGATTCTAGAAGCAGAACCATTAACAGATGAAAGATAAGACAAAACCAGAACACAAAGATTTACGTGGGGAAAACCCTTTCGGGTAAAAAACCCCACACTCCAAAGATTGAGCCATTGTATTATTCAGAAACTGAAGGTTACAATACAACTCAGGCTCATAGCCTTTTCAGAGATTACATCTTGTTCATTCTGGATACAATCTGGTAACCAACTCTCCCTCTGTACATTTCCTGATCAACCTCTCAAACCAAACAATCTTCGTATTGTTGCAATACCCTCACACAGTATACAGTACATATCAACATGAGAGATCAACCATGGCATTTAATCCTTGATCAAGAGAGAATTCGGCAACATAACCCTGCCTCTCACTTCCTCTGTTTCAGCCTCATGGCCTCGGCCTTCCAACCAGCCACTCGGCCCTCACTCTATCGCTCACCTGTATTGAACAACTGTTCATCGAACTGAACATCATCTGCAATTCCAGAGTATATCCATGTCGTCTCTATCTGTTGAACTTCCTCACAGAACAACCACAACAAACTAACTTCCAACGGTTCCCATTCGGCTTCTTTGTTTGGTCGAATACAAGCCATGTAGGATAGTCTTCACTCGGTCAAAGCGTTCAACCTGTGTTGGCATGTCGGTGAGACACTAACCGTGTCTCCCCGATGCCAAAAGACTTCACCATCGATGTCGCCAAGAGTCATCCTTATTGCCAAGATGTTACATTGAGTCCAGAGAGCTATCGCTAAGACTTCGCCATGTCGCCAAGACCTCATACCGAAGTTCTTCACATGTATCGCTATCGCCAAGACTCGTCGCTATTGATGAGACGTCATACCGAAGCTCCATAAGTCACATAGACATGAGAATTCACATCGGCGAGACTATCGTCTTTCGCCAAGACATCACATCAAGGTTCAAAGTTACTCCGAAGTGCTCATCTATCGCCAAGACATATCGCTATCGGTGAAACATCATACCGAAGCATTAAGGGTTATACCGAAACATTCAACATTCGACAAGACATACCACTTTCGCTGAGACGTTACTCCGAATACTCACAAGTCATACCGAGCACCAAACACCAGTTGGCAAGACTTCTTACCGAGGCTTCCATGTTATCCTGAAACCACTGTTTGCCAAGAGTCACACCGAAGACATCCGACAATCGGCAAGACTTTTCGCTATCGATGAAACATCACACCAAAGCAAGTCTTTCGGCCAAGGGTCTCCCCGATGTCTTCAAGTGTTACATTGTCGCCAAGACAAACCTTCATCGCTAAGAGTTCTTCCCGAGTGTTCCATTCACCCTAATGTCTCCAAGATAAAGCTGTCGACGAGACATCCATATCGGTAAGACTTCTTATCGAACACCCAAGACTCTCCCTGAAGACTTCAACAAAAAACGCTGTCAGCGAGACAGTAGCTATGGTTGGGACCTCACACCGAAGTAACCCGATATACGATATGAATGACCTATTGGCCAGATATCTCCACGGGTGGTGAGAGGTTATACCGAACAAAATGTCACAGCAATAGGCTCCTTCAGTGAGACAGATGCAAGGTCATAGCGACCTGAATAATTTCAACAAGGTTTCAACTGCTAGTCGGCCAGACACAAAAGATGTCACACCAACTTTTCCCTTTCAGAGGTTTCAGCCTGTGGGATTGAGGCACACATTTCTAAAACCCATGAACAACATATCATCAACATACAAGGCAATAATTAAATTTTGATAATCAATAACCTTAATATAAACACAATGGTGCTCATTGCTCCTAAGAAAACCCAACATAAATTTAAAAGCATCAAACTTTTGGTACCACATCCTAGGTGATTGTTTCAAACCATACAAAGATCTCTTCAAATTGCAAACCAATTGTTCTTTTCCTTTCATAACAAAATCGTTAGGTCATCGCACATAAATTTCCTCCTCAATATCCCCATGTAATAAATTAGTTTTGACATCCATTTTCTCTATCTCAAAATAAAAAAGCAACAACAATAGATAATATGAATCTAATAGAACTTAATTTAGCAATAGGAGAGATTTTTTTACCAAATTCAACTCCCTCTCTCTAGGAGTAGCCCTTAACCACTAATCTCACCTTGTACCGCTCTTACCGATCATCTCCACCAAATTTCATTTTAAACACCCATTTGCAACCAATGGGCTTACTTTGGAAAAACTAATAAGATCCCAGGTGTCACAACTATCAAATCCATTATCTCCTCCTACATGGCTTGCAACCAAGAATCACTTTCCTCTAAAGAGAGAGCCTCCCTGCAAGATCTAGATTCATCATCAACTCTTAAAAAAGTAAATACACAACAATAATATGATGGTCTATACTTGTCATCTAGATTTTTTTTCCTTGTGGACCTCCTCAAGGTAGGAGTAGTAGGCTCTACCTCTTCTTCTTCTTCTTCTTCTTCTTCTTCTTCTTCTTCTGTTTACTCATCTTGCACATCCTTTGAACTCTTTGAACCCTCTTCTTCTTCTCCATCCTCAGATCCATCTAATTGTTCTTCCACACGTGCATCTTCCTACTTCTCAATCTTTGTCTCAAAGTGCATTATCTTTGTCTTATCATTCTCCCTTAGTTCTTCTTCTCCTGAGTAAGCTCTAAATTCCTTAAAAATAACATCTCTAGAAAATATTATTTTATGAGTTAGAAGATTACAAAGCTTATAACCTTTTACATTCTCACTACAACCAACAAATATGCATTTATGTGCTTTTGGATCCAATTTACATCACTTCTCTTGAGGTAATTGAAAAAAACCCTCACAACCAAAGACCCTTAAGTGTGAAACAAAAGCCTTTCTACTTATCCACACTTCATAAGGATTTTTTTCAACATGATTTGAACAAGGAGAACTACTAATCAAATAACAAGAAACACCAACTACTTCTACCCAAAAACATCTATCAATATTAGCACCACTCAATATACTCCTAAATCTTTCCATCAAGGTTCAATTCATTCTTTTTGCCACCTGATTTTGTTGGGGAGTATAAGGAATAGTATTTTGCTGAACAATACCTACATGCCTACAAAACTCATCAAATTCCTTGGAACAATACTCACCTCCATTTTTAGGTCTCAACACTTTTATCTTATATTTTGATTGCTTTTCAAATAAGGCCTTAAATTCCTTAAACTTAGTGAAAACTTCAAATTTAGAATGCGTAAAATAAATCCAAGTGTATCTTAAGACATTGCCAATAAAAGAGACATGATACTAAGGTTTACCCAAAGATTCAACATCCACTCATCCACATACATCTAAATAAATGATCTCTAATAATCTCTTTTCCTTATTAGTCCCACTAGAAAATGATGTTCTATTTTGTTTACCAAACACACAATGTTCACAAAAATCATTCTTACCAACAAGATAGTCAGAAATACCATCAACCAACTTTTTGTTTAAAATAGTCTAAGTACTTTTTGATGACTATTTGATTGTAATGCAAACAGATAGCAAAATGATTGTAATGCTAATTCATCTAATGAAAGCTACAGGAAAGTAATTGATATCTTTCAGCCAATGAAGCAAACCGTGATTCGATCATTCTAGTTTCCATTCTAATTTCTATTCTAATTTCCATTTAAAGAATGCGACACCAAAATCTACAATGCAAGTTTGAAACACAAAGACTATGGAATTCTTGCACACATGTTAAAAACTAGCAATACTAGGCAACCAAGATTCTTTCAAATAGTCAATCCTCCCACATGTAATAGATTGCAAGTGAGATGAGCATTAAACTGAAATGAACAGACTTCATATGCAAGTAAGCAAGGCTATGTTCAAATGCTAAACTGATTGGTTCAAGGCCATTCTCAAATGTACACTTTGTTTCTAAGAACAGGCATTGAAGAGGAAACCATTCATCAATTGAAACTCCTTGAATCAATTGCTATATTACTCTATACTTGGCTTCCCTTATACAAAATCTATCCTTTTCTAAACTTTCCCACCTCATCTTTTGTCTTCTTTTCACAAAATTGATTTGCCCTCTCTAATTTAGGCGAAGAGATACCTTCCTAAACATTGCTCTCTGTAATGAAATGTCAAAAACGTCCTAAAAAAAAACCTCCATCTACTCTTTTCCTACTCGACACCAACACATTGATCTCCTTCTTGCACCATTCCACCAAAAAAATGCATTGAACCTTTCCTTTCTTATTTCCAAGAACTGTTCAGACTCTTTTCCCTTTCACTACCAAAAATCATTGTAACTGTCTTTGTCTTCAATGAAATCTTAAACCAAAATTAACATTTCTTGGTAGCAGTTATGTGTATGGTTTGGTTTTTTGTCTTTAAACTTTGCAATTACAAACCTCCTCCATACCTAGGTGGGTCCCCTCATCACCTTACAAGCCAAAACTTAAAGCAAAAAAGCCACCAAAAATAAATCAAGCCAAAATTTGTGGAGCGGGTTGATGCTCTTGCATCTTTTTTTGATGTAGAGCATCTACTAAAAACAATCAACTATCAGGGGTACTTTTGACCCCAACTCAAATAGAGAAGATCAAATTAAACAAACACCATTGATTCACTTATCTTTTCATCAAAATATCTTCAAATTCACTTCATACCACAAAGAATTAGATCACCAAAGTTGTCTCTTAACCATTATTAGACTCAAAAACAACTTAACCATCATCAAATAACTTGATCTAAAACACTGAACCATTCAACACTTTTATTGTTCACCAAATTTCACTTTTTACCAACTAGTTCCAAAAGACAACAACCAATCATTTATGCTTCAAGCCGTCTATCATACTTCCAAGACACTTCATACATCATGTTTCAACTGAAATAAACCAATAACACACTTACCAAACATCAAACCACCAGATTCCCCATTCTTTGCAGTCAAACACCATTCTTACACATTGGAATCACATTGCCAAATCTTCAAAAACAACAAACTCTACCTTCTAAAATTTTCCAAAGCATAGAAACATCTTTGACACTATTTTTTAGGTCATTTCAAAACAAATTCAGTCCCTCAAATTCCTGTTTCCATAGATCCTCAACTTCTTACAGTCAAATCCCTAAATTGATAATAGCATTGTAACATGCCCTAAATGGGTATACTTCACAATCTACAGTGCATCTCCATAAACCATTTACTATTCCAGGGACCCATTAATGCCAACAATAACATATCACAAAAGCAAATATAATTGTTTTGGAAAATACATATGAACCAATAGATTGTCTGCTTGAACATGCATCAAATTAGGTCAAAATTTCAAAGGAAGTGATCTAATTTCACTACCAAAACACCAAATAACTTTAAAAATTCTTAGATTGAGTCACAAAACTTAAGATTCAATAATCTTTATGGACTGTTAGGCCCAATAAATCACTAAACAATAAAACCCTTATTTTCAGGTTCACCATGGCTTAATAGAATGAGGGTTTATTGAAAAAGACTATTGAAAACCTTAAAACTACCTACCACCTCTTCAAACTTGTTTGTTTATGTCTTCCCAGGCTTATTTTACCAACACGAAGCCTGTATACATGTTGGCTCTCCATTATCATACTTGAAACCATCAACTTCAAGGGAAAATCATAGAATTTTTGTTAAGGGCAACATCAATCTTTGCACCTTTGATTCCCCTGCACTTGCACAAAACCATAAACTAAAAAGAAACCTAACACAATCCCATTCCACCAATCTAACTAACCTCCATTGGTGGAATGGGTTACAAATCTCAATAGACTCTCAAAACCCTATTTTTAAGGGTTACAAACAGTGATAAATAAAAAGCCTGCAAACAACCCTTAGATACCAATTGATCTACTCAAAACCACTTATTATGAAGAGCCTTAACCTTTAATAGTTCAAACCAATGGAAAAAAAAAACTTAAAGATGTTGCACATATCCAATAAGATAGAAAAATCACAAAAAGAAAATGTTCTTACTAAAAACAGGGTACTCTTTTATTACCAAAATTTGTTACAAAACTCAAGGCTGCCTTTTCCTAACCTTTGACATGATTTATAGAGTTTGCTACATTAGTTAAGCTTCTAAATTTTCATTTTCAACTGACCAAACCATTCTTTTCCCTACTTGACTCTTGATCTTCTTGCTTTTATGCTCTTTTTGCACTTTTTTTTTACATTATTGACATCTTTTACAATTTTAGCAACATTTTTGCCAATTCACTTAATTAACTCCTAAAGACCTATTTAAGGACTCAAATACATTAGAATAGGTCTTCTCATGACCTTTTAACAATGCCTTCATGATGACAAATCAATTTTTTTTACAAAATACTCAATGGAGACATAAAACACAATCAGGTGCTCGTGCACCATACAACTAGCCTACAAAAACTTTCCAAGTCCCTTTGGAAACATGTTGCTACATTTCATTCTGATTTTCAACTTGTCTTGAACTACTCTTTCTTTCTTTCTCTTGAATCTTCATCTATCTTGATTCCAACCTTGCCTTCAACTTTGTCTTCACCATCATCTTCACTTGTCTTTTGCCATCTCTTTTTTCTGCCTATCAGGTTCACAATCATTCTTCTCATTCAAAAGGACACATGACTGTCCTTTCACAACACTCATATTTCCACCAAATCTTTTTCTACCAAAGGACAAAAGACTGTCCTTTCTCATTTCCTTTTTCTAAGCAATTTCTCCTCTTTCTCTCACAATTCATCCTTGACCTTCTCTGACCAATCATCTTTTCATCTACTCCCATTAGTGGAGTACTCTTCAGGTTGCAAACTCAAGTGATTCTTTAGACAACTATCCATCTTCTTTACTGCTCCACCACACAACTCAACAAACTTCTTTGCCTCACTTAGGCGACTCCACTTTTCTCTCCCCAGTCTCTTGGCAACCAACAACTAGGTTCTCTCTTAACCTGCACAACCACACAAACACACAAACAACAAACTTTCTTTGCAGCTTACATGGATCAAGCACCTGCAACCAACCACAACTCAACCAACCATTATAATCTACTACCTATGATACCAATTGATGTAGAGCATCTACCAAAAAAATCAACTATCAGGGGTACTTCTGACCCAAACTCAAATGGAGAAGATCAAATTAAAGAAACACCATTGATTCACGTATCTTTTCATCAAAATCTCTTCAAATTCACTTCATACCACAAAGCATTAGATCACCAAACTTGTCTCTTAACCATTATAAAACTCAAAAACAACTTAATCGTCATCAAATAACCTGATCTAAAACACTGAACCATTTAACACTTTTATTGTTCACCAAATTTCACTTTTTACCAACTAGTTCCAAAAGACAACAATCAACCATTTATGCTTCAAGCCATCTATCATACTTCCAAGACACTTCATACATCATGATTCAAACTGAAATAAACCAATAACACACTTACCAAACACTGAACCACCAGATTCCCCATTCTTTGCAGTCAAACACCATTCTTACACATTAGAATCACATTACCAAATCTCCAAAAACAACAAACTCTACCTTCTAAACTTTTCCAAAGCATAGAAACATCTTTGACACTATTGTTTAGGTCATTTCAAAACAAATTCAGTCCCTCAAATTCATGTTTCCATAGATCCTCAACTTCTTACAGTCAAAGCCCTAAATTGATAATAACATTGCAACATGCCCTAAATGGGTATACTTCACAATCTACAGTGCATCTCCATAAACTATTTACTGTTCTAGGGACCCATTATTTCCAACAATAACATATCACAAAAGCAAATATACTTGTTTTGGAAAATACATATGAACCAATAGACTGCCCACTTGAACATGCACTGAATTAGGTCAAAATTTCAAAGGAAGTGCTTTGATTTCACTACCAAAACACAAAATAACTTTAAACAGTCTTAGATTGAGTCATAAAACTTAAGATTCAACAATATTTATGGACGGTCAGGCCCAATAAATCACTGAACAATAAAACCCTTGTTTTTTAGGTTCACCATGGCTTAATAGAATGAGGGTTTATTGAAAAAGACTATTGCAAACCTTAAAAATACCCACCACCTCTTCAAACTTGCTTTTTTATGTCTTCCCAAGCTTATTTTACCAACACCAAACCTGTATACATGTTGGTTCTCCATTATCATACTTGTAACCATCAACTTCAAGGGAAAATCACATAATTTTTGTTAAGGGCAGCATCAAACTTTGCACCTTTGATTCCCTTGCACCTGCACACAACCATAACCTAAAAAGAAACATAACACAATCCCATTCCACCAATCTAACTAACCTCCATTGGTGGAATGGGTTACAAAGCTCAATAGACTTTCAAAACCCTATTTTTAAGGGTTACAAACAGTGATAAAGAAAAAGCCTACAAACAACCCTTAGATACCAATTGATCTACTCAAAACCACTTGTTATGAAGAGCCTCAACCTTTAACAGTTCAAACCAATGGAAAAAAAAACTTAAAGATGTTGTATAGATCCAATAAGATAGAAAAATCACAAAATAAAATGTTCTTACTGAAAACAAGGTACTCTTTTATTACCAAAATTGGTTACAAAACTCAAGGCTGCCTTTTCCTCACCTTTTACATGCTTAATAGAGTTTGTTACATCAGTTAGGCTTCTTCCTTTTCATTTCCAAGTGACCAAACCATTATTTTCCCTACTTGACTCTTGATCTTCCCGCTTTTTTGCTCTTTTTGCACTTTTTTTGCATTATTGAACACTTTTACACTTTTAGCAACATTTTTTCCAATTTACTTAATTAACTCCTAGAGACCTATTTAAGGACTCAAATACATTAGAATAGGTCTTCTTATGACCTTTTTACAATGCCTTCATGATTACAAATTATTTTTTTTACAAAATACTCAATGGAGACATAAAACACAATCAGGTGCTCCTGCACCACTTTTTAACCAATGTGACCCAATCTATGGTACCACAACATACACACATTTTCAATGCTAATTACATTGGAAAAGTTACATAAATTAGAGGCATTTATCCTAAATACATTCCTTATCCAAGATCCTTTAGCTATCACCAAACTCCCTCTTACCAAATTTCAACCAACCTTATCACATGTCACGTGCATTCCATAATCATTCAACTAAGACATTGAAAGTAAATTTCTCACAAGTCCTAGAATATGAAAAGTATTATCAAGGGCTTTAATCCTTCCATCATTGAAACACAAATTTACATTTTCCTTACCAACAATCTTCTTTGTGCTAAATCACCAAGGGGAACATCTCCTCCATTATATGCTTTGTAAGTAGTAAACCACTCCTTATGATGAGTCATGTGGTAGGAGAAACCTGAATCAATAATCCAAGCATCATCACTAATAGTGTTAAAGCTAAAATAAAAAAGCATCAAAATCATCATCAAAGGACTTTTCGATGGAGGAATCAAAATTAATTTTCTTATTCTTACACTCCTTCACATGCCCTCTTTTTCCATAATTCTAATACTTTTCTCTTTCAAGGGGTTTTAAAACATCCTTTAGACTTATCCCTCTTTTTATCCCCTTTAGGACCTTTCTCTTTGGACCTACCTTGCACATGCAAGGCATCTTGGGAGCCAACATTCACAGAATTTCTCATGTCCTTTGAAAGTAGTATGGAAATCATAGTGTCCATATTTGGCTTTGCACTACCACTAATGGAAATAATTAGATTTTTGTATGATTCAGGAAAAGAACAAAAAACAAGATACATTTATCTTCATCTTCTAATTTAATATCTATTGATGCAAGTTGAATTATAATCAGATTAAAAGAATTTAAATAATCCACAGTAGAGCCACCATCTTTCATTTTTAAAGAATATAATCATCTTTTGAGATATAACTTGTTAGATAAAATTTTAGTTTGGTATATATCACCCATCCTTTTCCACAAATTATATGCAATGTATTCTATGGATACATTCAAAAGGATGAAATTTGTAAGACACAACCGAATGGTTCCTCATGTCTTCTTGTCTAACTTTTTCCAATCTTTGTTAGACATTGCAATTGGTTTACTTTCTTGTGAAACTAACAACCACTAATCTCTCTCTTCAAGGAGATCCTCCATCTTTAATTTCTACATCTTGTAGCTTGTTCCATTATACTTATTAATATCTTGGTGAGAGGTAGAATCCATGGTATACAATCCTCTTCACAAATTTTCAATATACCACAAAAACAAAATCTCCCACTATAGCCAAAAATCCTTCAACACGTAAGAGAAAGGAATCCCTTTCTAAACATAACCATTAGCTCTGATACCAAATGTTGAAAACAAGGTGAAACTAAGTTGTAATATTAACTTATTTATGTGAATTTAAATATGAAAATAATATTACCAAATCAAATTGTATGTGATTGCACATTCATCACAATAGAAAAATCAACATGGAGAAACCTTTCAAGAAAAAACTCCACACAATAAAAGAGGGAAAATATATTATTAATCTTCACAAGAGAGATAAACCACAATAGACTTCACTGCCGATCTCTAAAAACCCGAATGCTTCCATACACTTGTAAATAACACACAATGAAATTATCATCTCATGGCTCCAATAGATAGAACTTGTGGGAGGCAAAACCACAATGGTAAACCAAAACAAGAGGTGCCAAAACAACTTGCAAAAACTCATGCCCCTTTCTTGGAAGACCAAGAGTCATCATAAAATGTTAAATAAAATGTAGAAGGCTCCAACATAGGTTCCTAACCCATAGCCTCTTCAACTTCTACCTTTCAAGATGCTCTGGTGAATTTTCAACTTCTAGATGAAACACCAATGGACACTTGTTTCCCTCCAAACTTAGGTGTCCCACTCAAACCTTTCGCATTCCCAATGTGGATGCCTAGGAGGGATATTTTTCCCTATAGTGATGTGTAACCTCCACCAATATTAAATTTCATCTTTAAGATATAACTACAATATACCAATATTTAATTAATTTCTCCCATTTCCCCTAGGACACTTTCCAAGAAACATGGAGACATATAAATGACATAGGTTTGCAAAGTTAATGTCACCTAAACTAAAACAAATGAGCATTTTTATCATTCAATTAAATAGTGTCTATATAATTAGGTTGGAGTGGAAAATCATAAAAAATGTAGTATTTGGTATAGATTCTATTTCTTAAGGCTTTGGCCCATAATATATTTTGTAGAGGTTAATCTAAAATATAATAGGTTATTGTCACTTTAGCTTCATGTGAATACTAGTATCTTCTTAGTGATATTCTATGTCTTGGTTATCTATGGAGTTTTCTGGTCATGTGCATTCTCATTTTTGGACCCTATTTCCATTTCCCTTATTTTCTCTATTTCGTTTGCTCTCAATATTTTTTCTAAAATCTTGTTGCACCTACAAGAGTTGCACATCCCCAATTAGAACCAATGTTGACACCTAAATTTATAAGATTGAATTTTATGGCTCTATTTTTCCTTCTTGTCATTCCTAATAATAATTGGTGGAGGCATCTAAATTGGGTTCCATTTTTTATTTCTATTGAGTTTGAGGATTTTAGTTTTTTCTATGATTATTTATTTTAATTCTCCAACACCAACATTTATTTGTTTAAGTGCGAGTTTTCCCATGATTTTCCATCAAGTTTATAAGCTTTTAGTTTGGTTCACCCCCAACATTTTAAAATCTAAATTTTATGAAGTGCCCATGAAGACCATGAACTAGTGGGCATGAAATCATTTAAAGGGTTTCTAGGTTTCTATTTCACATATACCACTTCAAATTTAGCTAGCTATTTCAAGTTTAAGGTTTGAATTATGAATTTGCAAAGTGGTATGAGGTTTCTAAAATCTAGCTAACCCGTAAAGAGTTTAAGGCTCTAGGTTATTTTTCTATTACATTTGGATTTATCCTCAATGATTTTTTTTTTCAAAATTTGAGGTCCCCTAGTCTAAGTAGACCAAGGGTTTTTTGTATCAATTTTTAGTTGTGCTTTGCATCTAGATTTTTGGGTAAAGTGATCATTTAGATTTCAAGACTAGGATACTCAAAATATAGTGAACCTTAAAATTTTCCTTGTTGGTGTTCTATAAGGTCTTCATTTTGATGGCTCAAATCAATTTTTTCTCCCAAGCATGCTTCCACTCTTATTAAATAAGTCTGGAGAAAGCTTTTCACATTCAAAGAAAGTTTGGATTTATAATCTTGTGTTACAAAGGATGCTAGAAACCTGAGGTGATTATGTGATAGCTTATATCTGGTTTTTGGTTTTGGAGTTGTAGTTTGTTAATATCCCCATATACTTTGACAAACTCATGGCACTCATCAAGTAGGGTCTAATTCAATTTATCTTTACATCCTTTGAACAGTTTGAGTTTATAAATTTGTTGCCAAGAGCTTTGAGTGATTCAAAATTCACTTTGACTCTCCCATGCCTTGCCACATATTTTTATTAGAGTGTCTCTTAGATTGACACTTGTCTTCATTAGAGACTCCTACAATGAAGATGAGAAATAGAGATGTCACAATTTTTAATTGAATACGATTAAAGGTGCTTTGTATAAAATCAAGTTATGTGTACTTCTATTTTTCCCACAACCATTGATCCCTTGGTTTGTTGCCTTAATATATTTTAATCCTTTAATATTCATAAGATATGTTTGCAATTTAACATTCAAGTCATAATTTTTAGAATAAAAAAAATAAGTGATGTGTTTATTAAGTCACATATCTAATTGACTTACACAATTGCACACAATTGGAAAAAATAATAGCTTATGTTCCACACTTACATTATCACAAAAGTCAGCGATGAAAAGTATCAAAGAAAATCCTTGCGATTGGCTAGTCAAGGATCCAACATTTTCATTGACAAGTTTATATTCAGTATAGGTAATTTATGTCTACAATGAATCAAGTTGTTTAGTTTCCTAAAATGAATTCCAAACCACTAGCCATTTATTTTATTTAACTGATTTAATACCAATTTTTTTTTATGATAGGAGTTAATGCAATGATCTAATGGGGTCATGAAAGTATTAAAATACATGATTAACATTATGTGGATCTTCTCCATTGGTCAAAGTTTAAAAGACATGGAGTATGTTTTGAAATTTATTTTTAAGAAGAATAAATATGATGTTTCCATGTGAGGATTCCTAGTGGCGTTTGACAACATAATAAATGGAGTGACCAAGATAAAGAATTTTTCCCTATGAAGATAAGTGATGACACTTAGCTAAAATGAAAGAATATTGAGAGATGCATTTCATTTCATGCACGTTTCACCTTGGATGGTCAATATACATTTATTTTTTCCTTGTCATTGATTATGAAGAAGGTGAAAAATATTGAAGGTAAATAAAATGGAAGATAGAGCAATAAAAAACACAATACCTGTAAGGAAGCTAAGGTAGTAGAACAACTTCCTACACTAATTTTGAGAGGAGAATACTGCAAATTTTTTATAGATCTTTAACAGTTACAAAAACTTATATAGAAATAAACACAAATATCATGCATACCATAACATAATGATTTATGTGGGCAAAACCCTTTCGAGAGAAAAACACCACACTCCAAAAGTTGCCCAATATATTATTCAACAATTACAAAGATTACAATATACTTGCAGAGCAATCTTCTCACAGGAGTATCGCCACTCAGAGATCCAGAGACAACACAACTGCTATTAGACTCTTAGAATACATCGCAATACACAACTATAATATAGTTCCCTCATAAAATAGGATTGCCTTGTAGGGAAAATCAAACTAATAAAATGTAGGCCATCAAATATTAGACATAATGATGAATAATCCAGATTTACGATAATAAAATATAAATAAAATTATCCTTTTAGGGGCGTTGCCCCCGAGCCCCACCAGGGCGCACTTCCCCTAGACCCCAACTAGGGGGATGATCCCCCTGGACCCCTCGTGGGGGGGATCCCCCCACACCCTTCCCCATCGTCGTTAGTTGAACAATACCTTATGTATCAATAATACCTCATGTAATTGCAATGTTGAGACACATTTTCTTAACAATACCTTCACCTAGAATCATTTGTTTTGTCTTTGATTTTGTAGAAATGGAGTGCACCCTTAATCCATTTGATTTTCTCTTTGATGTTGATATGTAGATTGCTTAATGCTCTAGCATAACCTTGATATGATTTGATAATGATAGATCGAAATGTCAACATGTAGGTATGATAGCTTCAAAGTTTATACAAGGATGAGAGCCTCTAGATATAGAGTCTTGAAGAGGAAAACTTAATGGCTAGGAATGATTGATGAAGGGATAAGATTGAAAGATAATTGGAGTTTGAATCAAAGATGAAATCATGTGACAAGTGGCACATGAAGGATGGGATTTATGTTTAGGATGGGGATAAGGACAAAAATCCTTATGACAATTGCTAGGGTTAAGAGGTTAAATGAGATGAGTGGATAAGATGAAAAGTTAGTTTGAATTTTGGAGAGGTTTCTAGGTTCAATGGATTTAAATAAGGAGTTAGACATGTGAATGAGAAACTTGTTACATGAGGATGTAAATATAGATTCTGATCCTTGTGAACAAGATGGAGGGCTAGGATTAGATGGATAAGGGCAGATGATAAAGGGGAATTAATTAAATGAATAATGAGATCATCACATGAAGGGAAAATAATTAAAATAACTGTAAATATTTATTTAATTAAATGACTAGGATAAATATGAGAAAAAGATAGAAATAATTAAATAAGTAATAAATATTTAGATAAATAATGTCTGTGGGAGGCTGGGTGGGTGCCTTTCCACATATTTTCTTATGGAAAGGTCGGGTTTTTGCAGGGCAAGTTGTCGATAAAACTTGGCATGTCGTGTTGGCAATCTGAGGTGGCAGGGGGAAGTATTTTCACAGGGTGTCCTATTGGGAATGAGGACTGAGCAAGTTGGGCTATTTGATGGCCAATGATATGATGTTTAATTAATGCTTCTTGCTTATCATGCCATTTTTGTCAGTGTCAATAATGGCAATAAGAGGGGAATTTAAGGTTTGATTAGACTAGATACGACATGCCTCCTTGCTGGCGTTTCATGACTCCACATCATGTACGCTAGTCATCGGGTGGCAGGAGTGCAGGAAAATTTGGGCCAACACGCATGCTTTTGCATAGCGTTGTAAGTGCACTAAGCTTTGGCGGATCAAGAACCATAAATAATAGTGGGTGACACGGTTTCACCAAAAGTTTGGCTTCATTTTCTTGGCTTGCACTCTATTTGTAGGAATGGCGGAAAGATCCAAGTTCATAGTGGAGATGTTTGCGAAGTCGCTGGTGAGCCTGGGCCTTGGCACCCCTATCCATCTAGATTACAAAGTTCGGTAGACTTCTTTTAAGGCGATAATTGATTAGCGGTTAAAGATGATCATGCTCAAGATTGATCATCACACAATGGTGGCGATCAAATGATACTAGGCAAGGGGCATTTATCGAACCTAGAGACATTTTGGGTTAACACCCACATTGTCTCTCGGTTCTTAGTGTCTATGCTACATGTTTGCACACCAAAAGAGGAGGCAAAGGTGATATTCTGTAAACTCTTCAAGAAAGAGCTTTTGGGTGGGCTAGACGAGATCCTGCACACAACATTCCTGGGTCATGGCGTGCCTTGGCCTTGTGATCTCCCACTAATAAAGATACCAGGTGAGGTTGTTAAAGTATATCCCCTGTTGTTGGAGCTAAAAGGAATGGCCTTGGTTAGGCACCGAAAAATTGTGGCATATAGGGTAAGCTTCCTTAAGAAGGTGTTGATGCTCGAGCCTGTGAATGATTTTGATTGGGTCCCTACGTTTGATCAATTTACAAAAGTGAATGGTTTTTAGGTGGTGGTTAGGCAATTCAGGGTTAGTAGTCTGTGAATATAATTAACATACTGGTGACATCTCAGGGTTTTTTGTTATTAACATATTGAAATCACATATGGCTCTGGTTGAGAGCCAAGTTTGGGGTTTTGGGATAGCTCAGTGTTGGCTGGGAGTCACATGATGGCTAGTCTATTGATCTATTTTTTGATAGGTGGATGGTGTTTGGGTCTGGGGTGATGCCTGGAAGTGGATGGGTTTGAAAATTTTGCACTAGTGATTGTTTTCTATGGTTCTTGCACTACAAATGATTGTAAATATCTTTTACAATTAATAGAATTTTCTTTACATATCAAAAAAAAATATTTAGATAAATAATGGCTTAGGATAGGCTACAATTAGGTGTGGTTGGGTAAGGTCAAATTTTAGGTGTCTACAAATTCACTATAATTATTTAAAAATAGTATATGGTGGGCCCTCAGACTGTGAGTAAAATAGGAGGGTTGGAATATATTCCAAGGAGAATATAGTAGATCATAATACCTATTATATGCATTAAAGAAAGGGTACTAATATCTAAGTTTTGAATTAAGGTTGTATACTAAATATTTTAGTACTCCTATTTTTTCAATCATGAAATGAATTATGTCTCAAAATATGCTTGAAATCTATGAATAGAAAAAAAGTAAAAGTACATCTTGAAAGGAACTAATTGTAGACAAACAATTTTGCTTTCAAACATTGCGTGGGAGAGACAAAGTAGGCTATTAGAGATAAATTTAGGGAGGTGTGAGGGATATGTTATTTTTTTATTCAATTTTGAAAGACAAATCACATTCATGTTGGAGTTGGGAAATTTTGTATAGAAAAAATTGTTGGAGTCAAATACTAAGGGAATAAGAGACAATTTCTATTACTTAGTTTTATGACAAAATAATATATTTTGTTATGTTATTCTTTTGGAGCCCAAGGAATATTTTTGTTATGTAGTTTGATTAGAATAATAGGCCAAAAAGTTCATTTTTTCTAGCAAAGCAAGAAAACAATGTAAATACGACAAGTGCTACTAGTCTAGATAATCAAGACATATATCTACTAAAAATTTAAGTTCTTTCTATAGAATGATGTTTGGTTTCTCTGAGCTAAATATAGATCTCCTAGCTTAAATTTTTATTGTGTCCTCTAGTCTTATTGTGTTATAGGATAATAAATTTAAGTTTAAATATTTTACCAATAAGTTGTTCATTGTTTTATAAATTTGGAGAAGGCTCTTGCAAGAAAATTTTAAGAAAAAAACATTTCTATGATCTAAATGTCTTCACAAGTGTCTAATAATTTAAGGAAAATAACAAATCTTTGAAGCTACATTTGCTAGGTTATTAATGTTTCTAGTTAGTGTACTTTCACAATAATTGTAAAATATCCATAAATATCACATAAAGTTATTTGTTCATTTATAGATGTCTAAGAATGTTTGGTCATGTGAAGACATTGAATTTTGAAGTGTTTTTAAGTGAACTATAGTTAGATTAACATGTGATCTCATATGCAATTCTAGTTCTTTGTTTTGATTTGATTTATATACATGTTTTCTCATTGCCTTATGGTTTGACTTTGTTGTCCATGGATCATGGCATTGTTCCTCTTCTTCAATTTGATCATGTTTTTAAATGATAAATTATCTATCCAAAGTTATAATAAGTAGTTCACAATTTGTTTTTACCAATACCTTTCCTACATCCTTATAGAGCCTACACTTGTAAGTCATATTTAAAGAGCTTCTTTATATTTCTAGGTTCCACATTGCAAGGGAAGTAAGAAACTATGATGGGTTTTCATGTTTGGGGATAAGAATTTATTTTTGCATCTAAGTTACAAAATAACATGGTGATTAATCTTATTTCTGGAGAGATCCATCATCTAAAAGAAAAGTAAACCAAATATAAAGAATAATTACTGATAATCTTTTGAAGTATTCTTATACATAGAGTTTGGGTAAATTATGTGTCTATTTTCAATTATCCTATACAAATATCTAAGAATACCCTTCTTTGCCTAAGTAGAGCCAAAAGAGAATAAGAGTTTTCAACTCTCGTTAGTTGGGAAAGACTACTATAATTTGATCATGAAGCCTAAATGATTATATTGCCTAATTTTATTTCCTTGGGGTTAGTATTTAGATTTTTCGATTTAGAATTATAAAGTGTGGTTATCAACACTAATTTTCTTAACTTCTCAACTTGAGAGAAGATTCAAAGACAAGCAAGCAAACATGTGGACTAAAGATGACATGCTTTGAGTACTTTAATTATGTGATAGGTTCCTTTTTATTCCTTTTGGAAATTGAAGTCTAAATGTGCTCAATTAGTTCCTACATTATCTTCAATGTTTGAGATGATTTCAACTGTGTGGAAATGCCATTTAATACACCAACTCATAATAGCTGGTGAAATAATCAACTAAATGGAAAATATAAACTTTAAAAGTGAAGGGACCAAATCAAAAACCATAGAACTATCTTGAGTCAATTTTGTACCTCGAGACTAATTCAAAGTGGGGATTTATAAATCCAATCAAAGTGTAAACTAGATTCACACACAAATATACTACTTATAAATACTTGCATAAGTGTCTTGAGTCAATTTTGTTCTCCAAGTTTGATTCAATGTGAAGAATAATAAAGCTAATCAAAATGGGTAAAAGACCGTGTCACACTTTATAAAAAAAATGATCAAATCTAACTTTTAAATTTGAATCACTAAAAAGTGTTATATATGTTTTGAGTTTTAAAATGATGTAAACTAGTAAAATATGTATTTTTTAGTATATTTTATGTTTGTATTTTTTTTTAAAATAAAAAAATTATTTTAAATTAAGTTTTAATAAATTAATACTATAATTTAGTTGCTGATAAAATGCTAAAAAATAAAATTGTATGAGACGTCAAACTTTTTATAGTAAATTTTATTTTTTTTCTTTCAATTCTTTTCTGTGTATTTATAATTTGAAATTTTAGTGTATGGAAATACTTTTTTCCAATTTTGATAAATATATATTGTCGAAAAAGTTGTGAAAGTATCTAAAATGAATCTTACCAAAATTTATTTTTAATTAGAAATACTTATAAATTAAATTCTGAATGCACAAAAAATATTATTCCAGAAAATTGTATCGGTATTATAGCTTTAAATCCAACCCGAACTTTGCTTCAGTTCACTGATGTGATACCTCTGCAAAGGCAAGAAGGTAGAATATAAAAAGGAAAAGAGAAAGAAATTGGGTTTTTCAGTACATACTCTTTTACTTTGGCGGTGGAAATTTTTAATAAAATTTCTGAAAAGTTCTGGAACATTTGGAATTGGTTTTGAAGTTTAAACTGCAATTCAGTTATGGAGTTGGTTTTTATATTGAAAATACAGGGAAGGAAATCAATCCTTTCGAATTTGGATGTGAAAAAAAAATGGGGAAGGAAATCAATCCTTACGAATTTGGATATGATAATTCATCACATCCTCTGCTTAAAAAGTTTAATACAGAGGATCAGAGCAGAGATTTGAAGTATAATAGTGGACACAGACGTTATCAAGATGTTTTTTTCCTCATCGTGTTTGTGATATTTGTGAGCACAACATATGCAGTAGGTGTTTTTTCAGTAACCAATCATAACGAGAACTATAAGCATGTTGGATCATTTGCTTATGATCATAATTCCAGCTCCTGTGTAAAACCTATTACAGAGATCATTTCATCACTCAAAAGTGATAGGGCATTGATCATCAGCAGAAATGAAGTGGGTATGTGGAAGTTAAGGACAATGATAACTGAACAACTGCAATTTGAATTTGAGCATTGGAATCTTGGAAAGGAATTGGCTTGGACTCTCGCAATCACCTTGATTTTGAGCATCCCCTTTGTGTTTATTTTGCTGTGGCTCCTCAACACATTCACAAAACACATTGTCTATGCTTGCCTACCTTTCTTTATTCTTGTTCCCATTTTCATGGATGTGCTGTGGTTTGTGGCATGCGAGGTTAACGAGCATTGCAAGGAGTCATTTAGTCCTGCCTTAAGGATTTCTGCATTTCTGTTTATATTTGCATTATGTGGAGTTATAGTTTGGGTCATCTATGCAAACAGAGAGCGCATAGAATTGACAATCAGAGTCCTGCATACTGCTTCTGAAGCTCTTAGAAGAAACATGGCATTGCTTTTGGTTTTGCCTGGATTGAATGTTTTGCTCTTATTGTACTTGGTGCCCATCATAGTGTTTCTGCTCTTTGCTTTCTCTAATGGTAAGGTTATCCCAAATCCCAACATTGAAGAATATGGGTTTGCATGTAGAGTTGATTGCTGTGTTTGGAAAGAGGAACAGTGGGTGCCGGCCTATGATGGACTAGCCATTTTTACAATTATCTGGTCTATAACATCAATGCTAGAGGCTCAAGTATACATAATAAGCGGTACAGTTGCACAGTGGTATTTTGAAATACCTGGGTCCTCAACAGCAAGCATAAGGAGTTCTGTCAGGTAAAGTTATAATATAGTTCATTTTGTTGACATGTAGAGAGTTCCGAAATGTTTCCGCTCTTTACTTAAATGTATATTTCTTTGGAGAAGCTGCATTTTAGCAAATTAATAAATTAGATGTAGAAAATGATACAACAGGAGCCTTAAAAAAGTAATAGGAGCCTGATAAACTCTCCCTGTATTTTTTACCACTGGTTTTTGACCTTATGGCCAAACGGAGGAGTAAACTGGACCTTGTCAATCTACTCACCTTATTAATAATTATTAATAGTTGATATTCTTAGCAAAGAATCGTATTGTTCTTTGCATGTTTGCAATGCAAATGAAATTGAGAATAATTATAGGTGTCAAACTGGCAGAAGTAACTGTATCTGCTTTTTGAGGATACACATTATAAGGCCTAGTGAGCAAAGATAAAAATATCAATCACAGCACTTACCCATCAGCATATGAAAGCCTTCTATCTTTTCCAGTTCACCCTCTCCAGATATAGCACTAACATGCCTCTTTTTAGGGGTCATAAGCAGCTTTGCAAATACGCGCCATTCCATGAATAAATCATATCCATTGAGTATTGCAAAGTCACCACCAGCATTCTTCCTTTTGAATCATATATCTCAACTGTCATGCAGGGACACTTACAACCTTTACACAGACCAATGCCTGATCCTGATGTTGAATCTATGATGTGAAGCTACAGGCCAAAATTATCTTTTTGCTGACATCTTGGGAAGCACTTGTGAGCCAAAAGTAGATGGTTGTAGAGAAACTAGTTAGATTGTTGGGATTTTTGGGTGTCTTGTCTCCACCCCTTATCTTCACATTTCTGATAGCAATAGAAATATTCCATCTTAAGAAAATGATTAGTTGAAGTGCATATAGTTGGATATAATCCTACTACTAGTCTTTGAGCTGCAGGCAGGTGGTGAAACTAGAATATCTTTGCAATTCTCCCGAGGTGTAGTTGATAGTAGGGCAATGCATAAGCATAATATGAGTTACACGAGTGGGTGGGAAGTATCTCAAATTGTTACATTTGTGTTGTTGTATATGCACACCAGCTTCAAGCAGCTGCAGCTCTTGGAGATATGTGAAATAGGGAACATCCACATTCCCTTGCATTTCAGAAGCATAATCCTTCTCTTCTGAATTCCATAGAAAGCTGGCATAATAAGCAAGAACATAAACCATCGGGGTTAGCCTTTACAGCTTGATCAAAGTAACCCTCAACATGAGGCACATCCTTGCCATTTTCCCAAATGAGCTTGGAATAAAGAGAAAGCACCTTTCCATTTCCAGGGATAGCAAGAATGGCTCTCTCATGGTACACTTCTACCCTCACAAGGTCACCTTGGATCTCATGTCAGAACTTGGCATAGTTCCTGAGCAGAAGTGGGTTGCCCGGATTCGCCTACTGCATTTTCTGCAAGTAAACACGTGCTATCACTACAAATAATCTCTAACGAGTTAAGCACGTTATAGCCACCTTCCTTACCTAAATTAATGGAGCTTGCAACCTGTTGAG
The DNA here is from genome assembly GCA_007258455.2 of Sequoia sempervirens. Classification (NCBI taxonomy): domain Eukaryota; kingdom Viridiplantae; phylum Streptophyta; class Pinopsida; order Cupressales; family Cupressaceae; genus Sequoia; species Sequoia sempervirens. Next base: position 536,219 of record VDFB02246777.1, read on the forward strand.
AGATCAAATGCTTCTGATAGCACTTAAAGATTCTCATGTGCCTTGGACATAGCTGGAATAGATAGGTAACCAGACACTCCAACCATGCTTTACAACTCCAAATCTCCAATGTGAAACAACACTCATCTTTTGTCAGATTCTTCATCAAAAAAATTGTATTGGCTAAGATTCTGGTCACTTGAGCTCTCCCCATAAATGGATGTTGACAGTTTGAATATCACCCCTCAAGCCACTCTATGGTTGAGGTCTTAGTCCTCTTCAAGCCATAAATCAACAGTAACACTGTCAACTTATATGCTAAATTTAACTTTTTAAATTGACAAATTCCATGAGCATGGTGCTTTTCACACATTGTCCATCCAATGCTGTTAAAAAAGGCTCTTAGGGAAATAGAAGTTGTATGTTGAATGTTTTATTTGAGATAAGTGCAGTCTCCCAAACACCTGTTTGCTTTTTACTTGCACGCTGTATGTATATCTAGTAAGGTCTTAACAGTCATACGTCCTCCTACTATGGTGATTAATAATTCATGACAACTGTTAAATGCATGACTCCACTATGTTTTTTTTCTCACGGCTATCTATAAATCACACTAACTAAATGTTTGAGTGCTTCATAATGAGAATAAGATTTTGTAAACACTGCAATTATCAATACACCTGATGGCCAAAATCACAATGAATTTGCTATGTACTGAACTTATCATCATAACTGATCATACACTGATGAGACTATATCCTTGACATCCAAGGATTAAAACTTGGTTCTCTTCCAAATTACTTCTTGGTAGGTTTGCCATAACTGAAATAATAGGATTGACTACAATTGTTTCACAATTCATTGGAATATGTTTGTAGAGAAGAACTGCAGTGATGTAGAGGGGATGGATAAGAGTACTGGTATTTTAAGTTGTTATAAATGAATATTTCTCTAGAGAAAGGATTTTTCTCTTCTGGAAGCTTATAAGCCCAAATAAACACCTCCATATTATCTAAAGACTGGTAGAAAACAGAAACATGGCGTGAAGTTGAACCAAGACACTTAAGAAAATGACTAAAAGCAAAAAAACAAAGCTACAGTGGACCATTAGTTTAGAGTGCGGGACTCTCCTGAAACTGCGTTTCTTTTCATATGCAAACTTTGGAAGGTATATATCACATACATCATGTAGTGCTCTAAAAATGAGAGAGGTGAAGTCGGCTGTTAACAATTACAAAAAAGATATGTCTAGGCCTTCTAGTGCTTTTTCTGTTTATTCAAGGTTAATTTTATATACCTACAACCTTGATCCCTAGTTAGAATGTTATTCTAAAAGACATTTCTCAAATATCACAAACTCTTAAGCTCATTATAGAAATGTTTTGATACCATATTGGAGATTTAAAATAATACAAACATGCAGTTACAACAAACGAAAAATGAATCCGAACAAGACACTTAAAGAGTAATTTTATTTACTACAAATATTTGAGCCAAGGTATAATTAGATAGGACATACTCTTTTACTTGTTATGCTGAAGTGGCCATGCATTTTTGCTCATCCCCCTATTTGCCTGCCTTGTGACTCAACCCTTCAACCTTGTGCTTCCCACACTGAAACTATACCATTCCACCATGCATGCGTTACCGTTGTGTTGAAGACTAGATACACATAAAACAATAATAGAGATTTACATTTGCAAATAATATAAAGGAACACACACAAAATATACCATGCAAGGTTAGAAATTACAAAGATGGAACAGCTTTTATAATGCCATCCATTCTCTTGAATTCTTGTAAATTACCTTCAACTTCCCAACCACCTAACTTTCCAATTACCCAACTAACAATATTAACATTAATCTAATATACAAACATAAAATAAAACATGTTTTGAATCACATGAACAAACACCAACTATCGCCCTACCTTGATCCAAAAGGGGAAAACTAAGATGATCTAGAGCATCCTTTAGTTTGACTCACCCTACCACTCTATAAATTTAGTCTTGTCTTCTAGTACGAATCGACCAGTGTCAACACTTGTATGCATCCTCCTAATGTTTGATCCTTTGCCACACATTCTTTTATGAGCAACACTCATCAATATTGTATATCTAGTGCATTGTACCATTGTCTCCTAGAATTTGGAGACTAACATGAACATGCTGCCATTCATCTATTAGCATGCCTGTGACCATCCGTACCACACACAATATGAGCAAGATCCATCATTTCCCAAATACAATGACCATTACCCTAGTAATTCTTTGTATCTAGAGCTCTTTAGGTGCATCCTCAATCAATGCCCACTTGCTTAACCACACTTTGTCTCTACTCCTTTGGCATAGGCACTTGTTAGAGGTATAAAACAACCCAATAATTGATCATAAAGACCTACCTTCCTCCCTATCAATCAAGAGGTAGGAACGAGAACATAACTCCACTAGACCATTGTTTCTCATCAAAGCTCCGAAATGGAAAACCAAAATAGAATTCAATACATCTAACATGGAACACCACATTGAAGTGAAACAACAAACTAAACACTCACACCCAACTAAAAATTGAAATGCCATCTACTTCTACCAAAACTGCTGCTCAAGTAGTATATCCAATCTTTGAGCAAGAAACTAATTGGAGATGGGAATGCTTGTCCATCCTCCTCTTTGAACCCCTTAGACTCTATTTTGTCAAATGCAACATTAAAACAACTAAAATTTTTGAGGGAACAAGCAATGAATGAGATGCATGTATGTAAGTGCCCATGTGCAAAAAATAAGGTTTTGTTTTTGATTGATAGTGCACCCATTACAACAAGGCTCCTCTATCTCCAATCAATAATGAGACACCCCCCTGCACCCCCTTCCCTCCCAAAAAATATAGACACTTAACCATATTTCTCTTAAAAAGGGACAAAACATGCACTTAGTGAGGTTTGGACTTCTAATCTTTTAAACCCACCATAAAGACTACCATTTTATATTTATTTTGAAGTCAACAAAGTATGTTTCAATATAATTTTGTAGTATGTGACAAAACAAATTTTAAAAAAACTTTATACCATTCACAACAATTCAGTAGGAATATCCTTCTCACATTGTTCTCTTAAACATGAAAGGATGCATAAATATACTTAATTTGCCTCCATACACCTTTAGCTCATTCAACATGTTAGACATTCCATGGAAGAAAAATGTGCATATATTTTTTAAAAAAAGAAGCATTTTTCCACCCCATAAATAAGAATGACCTTTCATTCCATAACATAAAAACATAAATCTTATGCAAAATATAGCTATAATGTATCAAATGAGTCTATAAAATGTTGCGAGAGTGTTTCCTAATAAATTTGAATACACAAAAAGTATCATCTTGCATCTTCATGTGAATAGAACGGCCAACCAATAACTATGATACATAATATGAATTTATGATGATTTTTATTTAAATTGCATATCCATGCAAGTTACAACAATTTACAATTTCTTTTTCCTCGTTTTGATGAAAAATTTGGGCAAGGAACTAGTCCATGCAATCAATTGTGGCTCCACTCTTATATGAAAATGCTATAGATCCACCTTAGAACTAGATGGAAATGACTCTTCTTACACCTCATGTTCAAAATTATTTGCAATGATGTCATGCAATCCAATGTCCCCTGCTTTTGTTGTAGCTACATTATCCATAGCTTGCCTCTTTAAATCAACAATATCAGTTTTTGTAAACAAGGGAGTGTCTTCATCTAGTATTTGCATAGATTAATTTCATCCAAGTATATAGGCTCTTGAACAACTATATCCTCCACCTTTCTTGTGCGAAGGGGAAGGTTGTATTGCACAATAACTAGGTCATTGAGGCATCATTGAATCAACGTATTACATGTCTTTGTATGAATGGACTCAAATAAACTCTAGTTGTGTTCACTTCTTGTAATGTCCCCTTCTCAGGCTTAGTCAGTATGGTGACCATTAGCCTATTTTGTGGGTTCTTGTATGCTAATTGGTGTTGGTAAGGGGACTCCAAAGTTCTTGGAGTGTGTTGGTTTCGGTTTTCTTGGCATCTGTTTGTGGTGTTGAGTTCAATGGGCATAATGGATCGTAGTGATGCTTTCATAAGTGTTTTTGGCCTCCTGGGGTGTTCTCCAAACCTCTTAGAGAGCATGTCCATTTTTAGTAAGTCTCTGAGTTGGCACTTACCATCATCC